>FTLJ01000308.1:0-47072 GCA_900155495.1 Porogramme epimiltina
CGGCGGAGGTCGTCGGAGCCGCCGCCCGCCGCGTGGGGCCGCCGCGGGGGCGCGCGCGCGTTGGAGCCGCGCGAAGCGGGGCGCAGCTGCGGCTGGTCCTCGAGGGCGGCGAGCTGGCGCTGGAGCGCGTGCAGCTGCGCCTCGGCAGCGATGAGCGCGGCCTCGCGCTCGCGCACCTGCGAGCGCGCGGCGGAGAGCTCGAGCGCGTGCTGCTGGCGGAGCGCGCTGAGCATCTCCTCGTCGAGCGACGACGGGCCCGCGGGCACCGCGGCGTGCGCGTGCGCGTCCGCGCGGAGCCGCTCGAGCTCCTCGTCCTTCTGCGCGGCGTCGAGCCGGAGCGCCTCCATGTCCGCCTGCGCGCGGGCGAGGAAGTCGCGCGCCTCCGCCGCGGCCTGCGCCTGCTCCGCGAGCTCGCCGCGCGCGGTGGCGAGCTGTGCGCCGTGCGCCTGCAGCGCGTCCGTCAGCCGGCGGACCTCGCCGACGTTCGAGTTGGCGACCTGGCGGAGCGTGGCGCGCTCGTCCTCGAGGCCCGTCACCGCTTTCCGCGCGTCTGCGAGCTCCGTTTGCAGCTCCGCGTAGGCCTGCTGCAGCTCGGAGGCGTCCTTGGTGAGCGCGGCGCGCTCGCCGGCGAGGGTGCTCTCGAGCTTCGCACGCGAGTCAGTAGCGGTTGCGGCCTCGTCGCGCAGCTCGTCAGCGGTGGCTTCCAGCTGGGCGATCACGGCGTCGCGAGCGCGCACGGTCGCTTCGAGCGCATCAGCCTTCTCACTGAGCCGCAGCTTCTCGTCCGTGAGCTCGACCAGTTTGGGGCGCATTTCGTCGAGAGAGCGCATGAGCCCGATGCCCTCGGCTTGGAGCTCCTTCTGCGTCTTCTCCGCGTCGTCCGCGCGGGCGTGTGCGGCCTTGAGTTCGGCTTGGACCTGCTTGAGCTGCCGTGCGCCCGCCGCAAGTTCCGCCCCGTGCGCAGCGAGCCGTTGCTGGAGTTCGGCGACGGCGCCGTGCTTGCCCTCGATATCGGTTTGGAGCGCGTGCCGCTCGCCAAGGAGCTTGTCCCTCTCCGATACTACGGACGACAGCTGCTCCTGGGTGGCGGCGTGCTGCTTCTCGACTTCGGTATGGCGTGCTTGCCAGTCCGCCTCCGCTGATGTCTTTTGCTGCAACTCGCTTGTGAGATTTTCTCGCTCCACTTCAAGCGCGTCATTGGCCTATTGCTTATTAGATACGACAACATCAGTATAATTTCGGTTACATACCTGACGCAGCTTGGAAAGTTGGAACTCAAGCTCGTCGGCGCGGTCCTGAGTGTTCTTGAGAGTCTCTTCCAAACGTTCCGCGCGGTCGTCACTCTCTATTTGCTCCTCAAGCTCGCGAACACGTCGTCGATGCTCTTCAGATTGCGTTTGGAGCTCGTTTACCCTAGCGTTCAACAACTGAATCTCGCGTTCCTGGATATGGCACGACGTTAGAAGAACGTATAGGATAGGACACTGTTGGTGTGTACCTGATCCCGTGACTTATCCGTGAGGTCCCTCTCCGATTCTGTGAGCGTAGCGATGTTCCCAGCTGACGTCTCGGCCTCAGACTCCAGCTGAGTAACGCGGACCTGGAGTTTGGCACTTCTGGACAGCTCATCTTGAAGTAGCCTTTCCGTCTCTTGCAGACCTGTGTGGTTGTACAGTCAATAAGATAACGCCGTCTCAACAAAGCAGTGGGATTACTTTGCTCCATGTTCTCGAGCCTCTCAACTGCCGCGGACAGCGAGGCCTTCTCCGAAACTAGAAGGGAAATAGCTTGCTGTTGCTGCCGGACTTGCTCAGTATGCTCATGGATCGTCTGGTCAAGCGCCTGGACCTGCTCTTGGAGCTTTGTTGAGTTTTGTCGCTCCGACTGCAGTGCCTGCTCGGCCGCTAGAATCATACATTAAGTACGGATGCTGACTATATGCGCGGATCCACATACCCTTTAGGGAAGTCTGAAGCCCGGCTACCTGGCCGCCCAAAGAGCTTCGCTCGGCTTGCAGTGACGCAATCGTCTGTTGTTGTGCTTGCACTTGCTGGGACGACTGCTGTAGGTTCGTTTCCAACTGGCGGAGAGCTGCCTCGAGTTTCCCGCTCTTCGTGCGTTCTCCTTGTAGCAATTCGTGCGTTTGGCGTGCATCTGCAATGCGTTGTCACTACACTGCGCGTTTGGAGGCGTACATATAACGACGTACCGTGTTCCACTTGTGCCAGACGGTCCAGAGAGGACGTCAAAGATGCCTTCTCCGCCTCCAAAGACTCTATGGTGCGCCTCTGCTCCTGCGCTGCGTTACGCAGGTCCTCGAGCTCCTTGGACGACACGGCGGGCGGGGGTGACAACACTGGCGGAGGTGGGTGGTGGTGCGCACGGCGAGGCGTGGGGACGGCAATTGGAGCCGGAAGGGGATCGGACTCGACGCGGGTGAGACCAGAGAGCCACGAGTCTGAGCCGTTGAAGCCGTTGACACCAGGGCCGTTCGAGAACCTGGCACGCCAAACGCGAAAGCACGCCCGGTGAGCAACCCGCTGCACCAACGCCAAGAAGGGGAAGACAGAAGCACTCACAAGTCAGAAACGCTGCTCTCCACCACAGGCGGCGGGGGTTTAGGTGCGGGCGCAGGTGGGGCCGCGACCGGCGCGGGCACCTCTACTGGCGGCGGCGCGGGGGACGGCGCGGGGCTCGGGGACGTGACGTGCGGGGCGGGCGACGCAATGCGCGAGGCGGGCGCAGCAGCCCCGCCCGCGGCGGCCTTCTGCGCCTGCTTCTTCTTCAGCTGCACGAAGAGCGAAGGGGGTGTGTGAGCGGTCGCAGACTCGAGCTGGGAGGGTTGTCACTGGAGACGGACCAGGGCCCTCGCGCGCGCTGCCTTTGCTGCGCGGTCATCTTCAGACATGGCGGCGGGCGGGCTAGGACGTAGAGACTAGCGCAGAGGAACCACGGCCAGGTTGTACAGGCAGTAAGTGGCTAGAAAGAAGAGGAGGTGGCTATTGCACAGCGGTGACTGGTGGTAAGGGTGGCACGGGCTGGCGTCTGTGCCGACGTGTCTACTCAATCTCATGCACAGCGGGTCATTCTCGGCCCGTCCACAGTAGTATAGAGCTGGCTCCAGCCCCTTGATCCAGTTGTGAGGCATGCGTTGAAACGGCATAGGAAATGAATTGCCAGAAATGTGATCCAGTACGGACGCGAGAAGAGGTTATGGAGATAAATGCAGAGCGGAGAAATAGCAACAGGAAACGTGAAGTAGAACCGCCACAACAGGATACGGATGGATGTATGTCACAAGATGCAAACCGCCCCAGGTCCGGCGGATAAAGAGAGTATAGTGAGGCGACGCGTAATGACAGACTCGACGGCGGCCTTTCGGCGCAGGTAGGACGGGAGAGAAAGGCTACCATATGGGATGAACAGATATCGATATAGAAGTCGTGAGACCCATTCCGAGAATACATTTCGGGAATAGCAAGGGTATGGAAAGCGACTCCGAGCTACACATGGTGCATACTCCTTAAGCCCACACCTGGAAGATAAGCGGTGAGTATGACGGTAAAGGCAGAGAAGAGGACTACGAACCCTGAGCGTGCTGTCCCAACTACCCGTGCAAAGGGCCATGCCATCTGAGCTCACACCGAGGCAGCTGACACGGTTCTCATGCCCAGTGAGCACACCGACCCGCTCCCCCTTGAGGGTGTCCCAGACATTGCACGTCCAGTCATCATAGCCACCGAAGAGGATGCGACCGGAGATGGAGAAGGCAACAGAGGTGATACCGCACAAGATGTTGTCGTGCGTGAAGGCGTTAAGCTCGCGGTCGGCACGGATATCGAAAAGCCGGCACGATGCATCATCGGAACCAGTGGCAAAGGCATCGCCGTTAGGGAAGAAGCTGTAGGACCGTCAATATCAAACCAACAGTGGTCGGAAATTGACCACTAACCTAACGGCGTTGATGTCGGACTCATGACCAGTGAAGGTCTGAGTGGCCTTGCCGCTACGGATATCCCAGAGCTTGGCGGTGGCGTCGCAAGCACCAGATACGAAAACGTTCTGGTTGGGACCAAGGGACAGGCTGATACATGCCGTGTCAGTTATCAGACATATGCCACACCGAGAGAATCGAATCTTACCTCATCACATCGCCTGTGTGGTCGCTAAACTCGACAACGCGTACGCCGGCCTCGATGTCCCAAAGCATGCACGTCATGTCACCAGAGCTCGTAACAATCTGGCGATCGTTGAGGAAGCGACAGCAACTGAGGTAACCGGAGTGAGCGCTGAGCTCGCGGGCGCCCTTGACGTTGTTGCCCTCCTTCGAGTGCAGGTTGTAGATCGAGCAAATGTTGTCAAGACCGCCGCAGGCAACAAAGTTGCCGGAGGGGGAGTAGGCGCAAGTCATGACCCAGCTGGAGCGAAGGGGAATGGCGTGGACCTTGTTCGTCGTGTAGGCATCCCAAACAATAAGCTTTCCGTCTTGGGACGCGGAAACGAGGTGCCTGCGGTCGGTGGCCCAGTGCATGGCGTAAATCTTGGCGAGGTGTCCACGGAGGGCGCGACGAGGGCGCATCACAACACGGGGGAGGGCGGGAACTTCATTGGCCATTGCCCGCACTACGCGCACAAGGGGTCAAGAACGGCGCAACACAAGAGGAGAGGATACCTACGAGACGTGTCGGCAGAAGACTCTCTCTTCGCGCGGATTTTCTCCTTCAGACTCTCAGCTTCACGCCGCGCCGCGGCAATGCGCTCCTGGATATCTCCTTGGGGTGATTGAGACATGGTTTTCGAACCGGATCAGCTACGACTGAGACTACTATGAACCCGACGGTTGGCCTGATAAAGACGGGAGACAAGAGGGTAAGTCAGCGGAGGACTTGCGAGAGAAGGGAAGGTGAACGGACCGTGCGAGCAAAGGAAGAGAGGGAGAAGGGCCGCTTAGAGAGTCGGGAGATGATGGGGACCACGTGGGAAGCGGCGACAGACTAGAGGGGGCTAGAAACCAGGCGGGAGTTGCGACGAACAGGCGGAAGGGCGCCTTGGAGAGGAGGAGGGGGCAGGGAGGGAGGGGGAGATGGCGGGGGGAGAGAGAGCGACGGGGCTGTTGGCGATGGCGACTGTCAACTGGCAGTGGGAGCGTCTGGCTCCGTTTGCTGATGGCCATGCCAGGCCCGACGGACGCCCCGCCTCGGACCACCCCAAACGGAGGCCGCGGACGGCCCCGGCCTCTCCCTGGTGCCTGTCCGGTGCTCTCCCGGTGCCGTCCCGGTGCCTTCCTCGCCGCCATCGCCGGCCGCCGGCCTGCCACGCCCGGTGCCATCTGCCCTCACCCGATGCCATACGAATAGTCCACGCTCTGGTTATCTGGATAGCTTGCATTACAAAGCATACTCTGGGCTTCGATCTAATCTGCCTCCTACCATACAACCTGCTTCTACTCAACGCCGGGGTCTGTTGCCACGAGTGCCCCCTCCCCCTTCGTCCCCCTTCATCTGACACGTCCCCCTTGGCACTTGACTCGGTCTCTCCGACGTGGCCGTTCAACAATTCCTCCAAATTCTCCACATTCGTTCCAAGAACACTCGAAACGGTGCATCAGAACACAATCGCCTCGAGTCTCCTCGAGCCCTGATGCCTTCCCCCTCCTCCGCCGATCATTCCCAACGTCCTAGGATTCATGCTGCGCGGCGTTCCTCCTTGTGGGTGGACCCCCGGTATGCACTGTCGTGACTCGGTGGGGCTCTCCATAGCCCAGACCGCACATCCCGCGGCCCAAGTACTCTGGCGCAAAGAGCCCCTACGCCGGTTCGATACTCCGGTGACTCGCCACACCACCGTCGGTCCGATGTGTCTGCGCCGCGTCGCGTCTCAAGAAGTCTTCTCATCAACCTCGAACACAATCCAATCCGCGGTCGACCGATACCATGGCGTCCTCTCCTCGATCGTGCGGCGATAACTTCCACCCCCGTCCCATCTCCTAGTCATCGACCACGCGCCGCTTTCGGGAGCTGTTGTATTGGCTTTTACCCTTCCATCAGCGTCCTCGCGCGTCCCAAGCCCGCCGCACGTTTGGTGTCCTAGTTGTCACCCCAAGTGTCCCTCGGTGGTCGGTGGTACAATGTGTTCATGAGACGACGTCCTCAACTACAATGTCCGCCAAGAATCGGAGCGCGTGTGCAGCCAGTAACGCACTAGGCTTTCCTCTCACCACCCTTCCCGGCTCCGCTGCACGACTGTCTACGCTCAACCATTTCTTCTCAATTCAGACCCAATCACTTTGATCCTTCCGGAGAATCGTCTTCGTCTAGTGGCTTCGCTCCCGAGAGTGCTCAGAGGTCTTTCCAGAAACGCTTCAATACACATCTCCCAACAGGTCTGTGGAACCCTAATACACCACAATCTTTCAAGAACAGCACACTCCGGTGGTGGCTCTCCGTCGACCTAGTCGCCATGGAAGGAAATGAGAGGTCGCCGGCAACCGGTGGTATCGGATGACGAGTGCTGTGTAGCACTTATAGCCGTACTTGACTTCGACGGAGCTTTATTGCAAACAGTCAGGTCCACAAGAGCGACAAGCAATATCTGTGTCCGATATGCGCCACGGCTGCTGATCCCAATGCAAAGTTTCTTAGGCTGCGGTGACGAAAAATTACGGCAACCCGTCCGAAGCCGGGTTCTTGTGCCCGACGCGGCGAGTACGTCGGCTGCGACGGAGCTACATTCCTAGTGACTTTCCGAATCCGGATGGGCGCAAGTTGATCGATCGGCCGCACCCGTACGAGATGCTGTTTATGGCTGCACTGGCGGGACACTCCAGCAACGGATCGGGTTCACTGGATGCTTGACGTCCGTTCAGGATCTCGCCACACAACAGTTGTCATCGAAGATGGTGGAAGCGCGTTACAGTGCAAGCTACCTCGCGGCGGTCCTGGTTTTGATGTTTACACTCCGTGCGGAATGGGAGCGAACTCGGTGTCCTCTACCTTGATGGATGTATCCGGATACGTTGCCATCGGGCGTTCCGGTTCCGCTCGTAGGGCTGCGTCCAGCTCAGCCACCAAGCCTCAAGTGTTGCTCCGCCCCATTGGCGCGCTCGGATCGCAATTAGCAACTTGCACGTCGCCCGCGCACGCATCGATCTGTCTCGCTCTCGCTTACCTGCGGACACTGCATAGAACGAACGTTAATGGCACCTACCACGCTACTCTATGTTCCCACTCGGCCAGACTCGCACGGATCTTGCACCGACATACAAGATTACAGGCTACGCGTCTGACAGCCGTGATCTCCGATTCGTTTGCACAAAAGACAGCCACGTGTAGATCCAAGGACACTCGCAGGGGGAGGCGTATGTGTCCCAGACCGTTTCTGAGCTCACCTAAAGTGATCACCGGCCTTACCACAATCCAGCGTTCGCCACCCGCGACGCCCTTCCCTGACTCACATCCCGCACGGAAGGAGGGTTTCCTCCGACGCCTTGGACTGTGTTTGACTCTGGTCAATCTTCCCAATCCCGCTGACGCAGCGGTTAGGTGTCTTTGCTTTCCTGCCCCCTTCCCGGATAGGCATACCCTACTCGTTCTGTCGCCCTCCCTTGTGGTTCCGCCACCACCCCGACATCGGACTGTCCTCGGCATCTCGTCAGTGCATAGCTGTCCCCAAGTATCACATATGCGCGGTGTAAAGGGTCACCGCGTCTCTAACAAGGATATAAGGACCAATGGAGCGTGCCAGACCAAGCATCTCCCTACCCAGCTCTCAACTGCTGCAACAGCATCCAGATCTTGCTCCCTTGTTTCCCCATATCCAGAATCTCCACTTCCTGACGATGTCCTCTCGTAAGGATTCTTACATCTAAAGATACGAGAAACTAACTAACGGGATATCCTAGACTGGCGCATGGAACTGAATAACTACTGCCAACGGAACGGGCTGAACCAATTACTTAATTGGCCAGACGCTATACAAACAGGCCCCCGGAACCGCCCAACCTGGACAGCCTCCGTTTTCTGTGAGTGCACTCTATGGAGACACTTACAGCATGCTGACGAACTGCTCTATAGTTGGAGGAGTCGAGTACGGGCGCGGTTCGGGCCTCACACAGGGCGATGCAAAAGAGCTCGCCGCAGAGCAAGCATTGCGCGCATTGTGGAACCAACGGGGCCACTGCTGGTTCGTAAATCATCACCAATCTAAAGATCCGATGGCGCTGATGCTATATCTTTTAGACCTCTTCGCTCGTGACCTAACCCTTTTGGCATATCTACCCTACCCTACCTAATGGCGCTACTTGCCTCTCACGAGACTCACCTCACTTGCTGTATCAATAAGAACTAGGTGGCGGACTGGATCTGTTTGGCCCCGGACTTCTAGAGCACACGTTTTCCATCATCATCTCTACTAGGTTGTGCTGCTCCCCCTGCGCTGTCCTCGCTCTCCCCGCTGTGTAGCCTTCAGATGCTCTCATGCTCGCTCAATGTAATTCGGACTTTCTTGTCCATGTGTTCGCGAACTCGGCTAGTGCGCCCTATTCAAGAATCCGGCATACTATGTACAGCAAGAAGCCCAGTGCCTCAGGCCCGCGGAAGCTGTATAACGGTCACTATGACTTCATACATTTTCCGCGCTTCACACTAACAGCGCTAATGTCCGAACCTTCGTCGTTACTTTTTTCCGTGAGCAGAATAGCGCACATCCCACACAACACTCATGGCTTCGGCGCTGCTGGTCTCTACCTTGTACTTATACGGGCTCCTCCGGCCTCGACACACGCCACTATCCAGTCAACTTTCACGACGACATGCGCACTCGTCGTGGACGGCGCGGGATCGTCAACAGGAACGCCTGGGACATCTGCTGGTCTCGGCCCTGCCGTCTACGAGGAGACTGACGACAAGCAGCTGGGACCTGCGGAGAACGGCTCTCCCGCGAACCCTTCTGCAACTCCGTCAGGACCGACGGACATACGTGAGTAGCACCCTTTAGAAGGCTCCGCAACCGCTCCCCCGGGACATGGCCGTCGTGCCGCCCTCCGCTTGAGGCGGCGCACGCCTGCGCCGAACGCTTCCCCCGGCCTCGCTTGCCCTAGCACGCCGACCCCCCGGGTGCGCAGGGTCACCGCGCCTTATCGGGGAAGAGCAAAAATGGGATACGAAGGCTTCTGCTATACCTCCCCTTCGCGGCTCTCCCCGCCAGTGGAGTGGTTCATCCCCTCGTCGGTTTGGTATGTGCGGGCCCCCAATTCCCGGTTTGTTGAGAGAGCTCATTGATCGAGGGGCCTCGGGTGATGCGCAAGGTCGTCCCCGGTGCTCATATGAATTTCGCCCTACTGTTCTCAACCCCTCCTCGTCACTGCAGCGCCATCCGCGGCAGACATCAGGCGCGGCCCAGGTTCCGAGGGCAGCGAGGCGAGGATGTATATAGCGACGAGTGTCGTCTGCCCTAGGGATTGTTCTGCAGGAGTGTAGAATGTCGAGCAACGCCGGTACGTCGCACTCAGCCCCCACCCTCCTCCATTGTACCTCTCTAACCCGATGTCCCTCGCCAGAGAACCAGACTCCCCAAACGGCCTTGAATAACTGTGAGCTCACCTGAGCGCGACGCCCCTCCCCATCCATCCCCCCACTGACGCGCCTCTAAAACGCGTCCTTGCAGACTTGCAGCACATCGGTAAGGACGCCGCTCTCCACTGGAGCGAAACGCAAACCGGTCCGCGTCACGAGGTCGAATGGACCGTCCAATGCAAATGTATGTTTGCTGAGATTGGTTTTCGACTCTACCATGTTACCTAATCGCTGTCACAGTGGATGGTGAGGTCCTTGGCACAGGGACCGGTTCGACGAAGGGCGCGGCTCGAGACGTGGCTGCGAAGGTGGCCTTGGACGCCCTGAAGGCCCAGGCCAATGCTCAACGCGACCACTGAGCGTACGAGCACTAGTCACGTAGTATTCTGAGCATCGGAGTCGGCCATCCTAGTCCTATCGGTACCGTTGAGGTCTCACTTTGCAAGTTTTCGACCGTGTTCGCTTGTGTTTTCGAACCCGCTTCTCACTATTTCGCTCTATTTCTGACCGTGCTTGCACGGGCCGTTCAGCATTCTGTTTTTCGTGTCGTTCGGGTAGCACGCTGGGCTTGTATTGTTCGATCGTGTGATATACGTGATTTTTGTTCTTAGCATGTGAGTGGCTGGTAGACGCCTTACAGGCGCTGGGACGACGGGGCCGTACCTGGGCGCCATGATGGCAAGTATTGTGAAGCGAAGACTTGAACGGGCCGTGGCGGGCGGCGTCAGGGACCGCAACCTTACGTTGGTACCGCTTGTTTCCGTTACAGTTGGCCACAGTGGTCGTTTGAGTACAAGCAGGTCATCGTCATCGGACACGATCAGTCCAGCAATGCCTCGCCAGCCTCCGCGCCCACCTGCACGGGCTCCTGGCCGCCGCACGTCTGCAACGCCTCCGTTTGGCGCGTCCCCATTCGCTCCCCCCCCACCACCCGCGGCACACGCGCCCCTCTTCGAAGCCGACCCTCTCCACTGCAGCTCGTTCCAGCTAGTTCCATTCACTCCGACTCGCGCAAAGTAGCATCTGTCCTTCTCGCTTTACCCTGCGCGCTCGGGACCCGCTTTTCTAAATGGTACGACTGTCTGGCGACTTCATCTCGATCCGCGGCGGTCACCACATCATCTGACGGTCATCCAGATACCGTTCGCCGCACAGCATGACAGGAATCCGATGTATCCCAGTGCCGGGCACTACCCCATAACGGCTGCTACATCGTTTTGTACACACGCCACCCCGCGGTGTCCCTCAGTACACCCCGCGTCAGCACGGTGTCTCAAAGCACCCCTTTGTTATCGGACATTTCAACTTACGGCCCGGCCTACGGTGAGCCTCGTGGATCCACAGTGCAACACTTCGGAATTCGATCTGTCTTGGAGGCTCACTCACGGTGCGGGGCATGCGCTCGATTTCACCGAGCCGTGGTTGGAAGTTACGCCCGCCACATTATCCTTAACACAAGAATGAGGTTCTCAGAAAGGTAGGCCACAGCGTGAATGCCGAACGGGTGCCTACCACACCGCCCATCATATGCCGTCTTTAGGGTGCGAAACCGGCGTCGTCACTCTAATACGCACCGGCGCCGCCGCTCGACGGACCCGGCCCTTTCACGCGTTCATTATACTGAAGCACGGACGCAACCGCATGGTTTCCGTGCACCGGAGCTCTTCCCGCTCCTCCGACGGACTTCAGCCGCAGGCGCGAGAAGGAAACAGGCATGGTAATCGAGTCGACCCTTCGCACTCACAAAGCGCGGCCGACTTTGTGCTGGGCCCATGATGCCGTCCATCCTCTAGCCCACGCCAGAATAACGCCATGTGATGTGCGCAGGCACGCGCCGTTACGATGCGGTCGTCCTGGAATGGCGTTTCACTTCAACCCTTGCGGCGTTACAGGAAGACGCTGGACCCTACCTCATCGTCACCAGGCGCCTCAGTGCGATATACTCAGGCGCTCCGACGATGTTCTATCCAGGCAAGTTCATTGTGGGGTCTCTCGACGGTGTCTGTTTGTGTTTTACAGTGTCGGTGAATGCATGCCGCTGAGTTGCAACATTTAGCCCACGATATCGATGGTTACGACCTCCACGACCGGAGCCCGCGCCACCGGCACAGCAAGATGTAGTAGCTTATTCACCGAAAACCTTGAAGTGGCTACGATGTTAGTCCAGAGGCTGGATGAGTTTCGCACTCTGAATCGTTATGACTGGGTGTTTTGTAACACCCCGAAATCACGGACCATGTGGATTTATGATTCGACTTTGTTGAATTTTCAGCTCCTCGTATGAATGACAATCCATGCTACAGACTATAGGACTCCGGGGTATTGACCCGGAATCCGACGACCCTTCCAAGCTTGACAGCCTAGTTTTTGTTCTCGAGCGGGCTGTCAGCGGTACGTCTTCCATGAGAGATTAGCATGCTGATTCATTAGCGTCAGGCTCAGTGGCGCCGTCGACTTTAATACCATGGTTAATGATCGAGCTCGGTGCTTCCCTCCGGCGACACGTTTGTGCATGCCAAATTGTAGGCGCTACTCCTGAGGGTGTGGCTTTCCTGTTTCGCAGAAACGGCGGGAGAAGCGTCCAGACGGGTTGGTGGTAATTTTACAGGATCTGTTTCGGACATTCCGGTCGCAAATTCGTTGGTCACAAAGGCCGTCTATGGCGGCGGTCAGCCATGTCTACGTCCTCCGATCCTGTGCCCTCCTTTGGCCGTTCCGAGCGCGTACACCAGGATATAAACCATCGGAGAGGAACTCTGCAGCATACAACGAACTCAGCACACTCACTCAGTAGCTCCAATCTTCTACTCCGTCTCATCGCAATCAGCCTCTCCTACTGCAGCACACACCGTATTTTCTACAATGCCCAGTGCGTTTTTTTACCACCACCCCTACAACAGTCTTTCTAACGAGTTGAGCTTGGCAGGCTACGTCGTTCAGCTCAACAACTGTGAGCATGGCATTCGGACACTCCACAAGGACTAACTGACGTAACCCTCGCAGACCTTCAGCGCCAGAACCAGCTTGCTGCCATTCACTGGGGAGAGCACCAAATTACAACCCACCCCAAGGGCTGGAAGATGATCGTTTTCAGCGAGTATTCTTCCACGCTGTTCAGGGACCAACGTATTGACACTTTGACAACAACAGTCAATGGCGTGGAATACGGACAAGCATTCGACCCACAGAAGGGCGCCGCCAAAGACATGGCGGCGAAGGAAGCACTTCAGAAGCTGAACCAAGCTGTCTAGATTCTGACACTCGAGGGGCTGTCTGTGCGGGTTGATCGATGTCGAGGATGACGGCGAAGGTGACGGCGAAGGATAGCCGTCGGCGGTTGGACCACTCGTATTGTAGACGTTAGCACAACAGCATAACTATTTTGCCTTGACGGACCGGGAATCTACAGTCGGAGCGCGATTCTTGTTACTCTTTTTGGAGTTAGTGGTGCGACTGTATGGGGTCGGCGCTCGGCCCCTTTCGAGGAAGTCGGCAATTATGTAATCGCGCCTAATGCCTGCTGCAAGCCTGAGTGTGCTGGCGGCGGAAACTGCTGTGCGAGATTGACTACGACGTCCACGATCTTGGGATACCGACCCTATCCATACACATGTCACGTCGCGCGGTGCCTTTCTTGGTGGCAGGCGTCACAGGTAGAATGATGTTATCTTCTGGGCTGTGGATCTCCGACCCGTCAGGCTGATTTGCTTTTATCCTACCATCGCTGGTACCTCTCCACAGGCGTCCTCTCCGGCATCTACATTTTCAAGCCATTGCTTGACCAAAGTAGCACAAGGCAAGTATTTCGCCGTTCATAGTCGGGCCGCCGCATTGACGCTCATGTTTATAACAGAGCACCTGATGTTGGACCCACTCGTGACACCCACCTCTCGGGGCGCTCAGTGGAGGTAACAGAAGGCAATGCAAGCGCAGACAAGCATAATGAGCCGGCCACGCCTCGTCCAGACGCATAGGAGATTAAAATATGACGGCATAACAATGCGGCACAGGGTGTCCGACTTGGCAGGATATCCATTATGCCAGGAGCATTACGGCGACGGCCCCCACATAACGACAGTGGTGCTATACAAAACATCGATGTGCTAAGGCGACTCTATCTCAAAATAGCATTACGACTTGTCCACGTCCATACCGCTGGTCGGCGCGCCCTCTGGCCGGCGTTCCCAGACCTGTGCGCCGGAGGATTTAGGGGACATTGTGGTTGGCACGCGACGTGAACAGGCACGTACCTGGAGCATGGTCTCCCCAAGAACTATCATCTCTTTTCTGATCTCCTCAACGATAAGATCCTGAATTTGGAACCATTGCTCATTGTCGCCTCCACCACCGCCGGCACGGAGGTGGACCTTCCAGACGGTGCTTTCCTTGTCCCGGGTCGTGCCTGCAGCGGACTCGTGTGTGACATTGGCAATCAGATCATAGATGGTCGAGGGACCCGAAGATGGAGCATCAATGCCTGTGACGCGGTGCATTCGTCGCGAGTCGAGACAAATACGGCATCAGCTGTGCGGCCACTGCCTGGGTTTCATACAGAACATACATTCTCTGAAATCCAGTCCTCGTAGAGGAAAGTTGACAATAGTGGGATTTTTCTCCTCGACGAACATGTTCTTCGTGAATCTCTTGAAGTGCAGGATGATATAGCGGGGTAACCGCTGACACTTGAACCTTCGCAATTGACCAGCAGACTCCTGCACGGCACAAGTTATTAACGACTCCAGAAACGCGCGGAATACATAACGGATATACCTGTGTCTTCTGACCATCGTATTTGTCGAGAACAGATTGAATGCTAACTTGCGGGATGATATTTTTCTCGACAGCGTCTTGGAACAGCGGCGGGGGTGGAAGGTCGACGGCCAGAAATAGGAAGGGTGATACGGTGGACTTAATCTCTAATATAGAAATCGTGGGCAATGAAGGCATGTTACGCAACGTTTGACCACCAACCTCGATCTATGTCGAAGCGTGGCTTTTCATTGCCCCCGGTGTCGGGGCGCACAAGGACTTGTTGAGTCTCCGCCCGCACTTCGCCCTGGAAGGTGGAGAAGATGACGCCTGTACAGAAGGTCTGTTATTTGGGAGTTTCCTCCGGTTCGGCACGGAAACTCACTGGAATTCTTTTTCTTCGTCCCACCCATGTCTTTGTGTAGATGATGTAGCAGCCATCCCAGAAACTCGACGGGGTCACCTTGTTTTTCTAGGCTATATTTTCCGGCACTCACACGGTTCACCTCCTGCAGGAACTCGTGAGGGCTAACCTGACTCTTGAACAGCCGGGGATTCCAAAGTTTCTTTGCAAGCCCGGCAAATCGCTTCACGAGCTCGGATTCTTTTCCACGGAAGTTGGATAGAAGCAGGTACTCTCGAAGAGGTGGTACATGGAGAAGCGAGTGGATCACGACATTCATGTAGTCGTTTCGTTTGATGTTGTTCAGACCGATATATCCGGGGATGTATGGTTTGCTGGATAAGTCATAGGACGGCTTTCGAAGATGTGCTGGTGTAGATAGTGTGGATACCGATGCTGGGGTGAAGGACGGCGCGAGTACGTAGGAGATATCTTCCAAAGATGGATCTGAGACGGGGTAGCCATCCGGCAGAACGTAAACCTGAGAAGGCTGTTACTTATCGGCGTTGGTAGCACGGTCTTCCAAACAGGCTCACCTTAGTTGTCTCAAGATTGATGAACACGTGGTGGTCATCATGGATAGCATGAGCAAACGCGTACGAGTTGCGGCCTCGTCCTTGAAAGTACTTGCCGCAAACAAGACAGCCGTAAATGTTGATATTGGAGAGCGACACAGAACAGACTTTCTCGAAGTCAAAGTCCAGGGCAGCTCTATTGATCTAGGAGATCATTTGGATATCGCCACAGACCGAAGCATGTCGGGAACCCGCACCGTGTCGAGATACATGTCCGACGCCTTCTGGGGCTCCTCCTTGTATATCTCGGGCGCCTCATCGTCATCATCCTCCGTCGCCGCGTCATCCACCCGAACTCTTTTCGATGGACGTTCATCTTCTCTCGTGCCAGTCGCGTGTTTTGTCGTGGAAGCCATGACCAAGGAGCAGGGAGGAGAAGGGGAAGAAGGCAAGGTTGTCGCCACAACCCCGAGCGCGTCGGCACGCGTGCATTACTTTTGGCGCCCGGGACGTCTGTGTGGCTGCTGCAAGACCTCGCGCTACGTCTTGCCACACTGCTACCACCTCCAATCCCTGCTCTGTGTCTCCGGTTCTTCCATCGGACTTGGCTACGGACCAAGCTACTCTGTTCTAGCAATGCTGCGCCTTGGCTGCCGAAGAACACTCGGAGTGGTCCTGAGACGACATACCGACGCAGCCCGATACGCCTCCAACTCAGCAGTCTCGTCGCATCACCCGAATGCTCCACTTGAGCTCGACCCCGCCTTCCAGGCACTATTAAGGGATGTGGAAATATCACTGCGGAACAAACTTCCACCCAACACCTCCGGCGGGCACGGACCTCGGGAGCTCGAGGTCTTTCCGCAAGATCCAGACACGACGTTAGACTACTTGACTTCAGCGGAACTCGATGCGCAAGATGAAGGGTTCGGCAAGGAACATAGAAAATCTCCAGCAGCAGCGTTTGGAAGCCAACGGATTGGGGCTGTGGCATTGCCGCTAGAGTTACAGTCTAGTATCGAGCGAATGGTTGCGGGTAAGTGCTTTCTTCGTCCACCTTGTTCCTCTTGTAACCTTTCCGCTTCCCGCTGCTATTGTTAGACTCAGATAAACGTGTGCTGCATCAAGATGCCATACGTTTGTTCCAGGATGAAACTACGAGAGAATGGTTTACCTCCTTTGATGTCAAATACAAGTCGGGCAAAGAAGCAGGTCGACATGCTTTAACGGATGCGACAGCATTCGCCACAGTCGCCTTACCCTCGCATTATTCCGCAATATATGCTGTCCTCGATCATGTCAAGCAACGACTGGGCCCTGATTGGCAGGTGCAGCGAGTGATCGATTGGGGCGCGGCCACGGGTAGCGGTTTGTGGTTCGTACAATGTTCCATTGAAGGAGAGTCGTGCATAATGACCAATAAGCCCCGTAGGGCGTCAGGCCACGCGTTTCAACCTCCCGGTGCGGACAAACGCAGTCCCCTAGAAATGGAGGACACCCAGCTCTCCCGGTCTACCCTGAGAAACTATCTGGGTCTGGACAAGCGGGAGGGCCTGGTTCGCATTGGCAAGCGTCTCATTCGAGGTACGTTTAGCCGAGGTGTGGCATCAAACCAAACTCACATAGCATATGTACATCTTTATAGACGTCGAAATGGGGGCGCTTCATGTGTCTTGGCAGAAGTCGTTACACGATGAGGATGTCGTGAACCCACAGGATGGTGTGGGAGCTATGGCGCTATCGGCATTCCTGCTATCATCACTTCCTACCACAGCGGAACGAAAACTGCTTGTGAAGGAGATGTGGGAAAGCGGCGCCGAAGTCATCGTACGTACCTTTTCAGTCTCCGCTTACCGGCGGAACTTTGGCACCTGACGGCCGTTGTAGGTCCTCATCGATCACAAGTTCGAAAATGTCGCAGAAGCACGAGAACACTTGCTCAAGTTGGCTAGAAGGGAGCTCGAGGATCCCACGTCGGGCGAGTCAGCCCTGAAGGGCGCTCATGTTGTTGCCCCGGTACGTTCCTTGACCGGATGTCTTAGAAGAGGCTAACGGTCATGCTCAGTGTCCACACGATGGTGCATGCCCCTTGTACCACCCCGGCTACGGTGGAGTCGAATGTAGTTTCTCACAGAGACTGCAGAGACCAGAATTCATACGCAAGACGAAACACTCAGGCACCGGGCATGAGAATACGGAATACTCTTACATCGTTATTCGTCGGGGTTCGCGCCCACCGGCCGCTGCAACGAAGGTCGGTCGGATCGGAGATGTTGGAAGGCGTGAATTTGCCAAGCACGCAGAAGACTCGGCACCCCTGGTCCACTTATCTTTGGCCAGAGATCATCATGAGGTTCATGTTGATGAGCCCGCACCTACGGAAAACATAGTCCCTTCGGACGCACATGAAGCTAGTGAACTCAGCGGAGCAGAGCTGTCCGCCACCTTAAGGCACGAAGCATACAGTTGGCCCCGACTGGTGTTTCCTCCCATCAAACGCAGTGGACATATCATTCTCGATGGTTGTACTGCAGATGGTGAGTTCACAGTCGTTATTACAATTATGTTGTACCACTCACAGGCGACCAAATAGGTCGAATCATGCGTATGACCATTCCAAAGTCCCAGGGCAAGCAGCCGTTCTACGACGCGCGAAAGTCTGGCTGGGGTGACTTATTTCCCCATGAGCCCAAAAATCCGCCTCAGGTCCGAGAGGAGCCTGTGCACGCAAAACACAAACCAACCGGTGGGCAAGATATCGGCAAACGGCGACAAGCAAAGGGGAAGACTAACAAGGCTAGCTCTAGCTATGCCCAGCTCTCCGAGGATATCAAAGAATACCGGCAGGAGCAGCGAAGGCGGCGGCGAAAGGAAGCTATGGACTACTATTGATGAGCCGAGCCTGGCTGTCGCTTCCCCACTAGAGTATTCTATACGCTGTAATATACTTTACCCTAGATCATCGTAATCACACACCGCTCTTGAGGCTATTGTATTCTGAGACCATAGCACGTAGCGAGGAGAGATTACTATTATGAGATGTAGTCTGAGCAAGTATAACAGGTGTCCTACAACGGGAGATGGCCCTATGCGTCTGAAATTTGAATACTGGGACCTTGTGGGGTGCTCAGCAGCACGCGGGTGATAGCGTTGACTTGGCGTTCCGTTAGGCTGCTGGTGCAAATGACAGATGTCTGTTCCACTCACCAGGCTTCTGGCTTTTCTCCTTTTTGTCGGCCTCGGCGGTAGGATCACGCGCATTTCCAGTGGCCTGCTTCACCACGTGAAGGAAATAGCGAACATTCTTCGCGACGTCGGTCACAGGGAAGTCCATCTGTGCAGAGGGTCAAACAAATAGGGCTGATTGGGATGAAACTAGCCATACCTTCGCTATAGGTTGTCTGATGGTGCCCTCCTTGTCACCCTTCCACTCGCTCGTGCCCTTCAGTCTTCGGATGTAGCCAGCCAGATCATCCGTGACTGTTCCCCTACGTTCCGATGGCATCAAGCCGCGCGGACCGAGGACGCGGCCCAGCCTAGGGGTAATTGGACGGATGAGGGCGCGGCTACATAGGAACATGGTGGCATGGTGGCGACCGGAGATGATCTGCTTTAACGGTCAAGGGGTGCGGAGAGGGTGCAAACGTGAAGAGAAACGCACACCCTCGACCAGCTCTAGGCCTCCAACAATATCCGCACCGGCCTTCTTCGCCTCCTCAGCCTGCCGACCTTCGGCGAGAACCAATATACGATCCTTCGACTGCTCCTTCGTGGCACGCGGGAGGTTGTAACGGCCCTTGGGGATCGTAGAGCCCTTGCCCATTGCAGTCTTCACAACCAGCTCGTACGTGGCATTCGGAGATGCGACCTCCATAGCCTTTTCATTCCGTCGCTCAGAACGGGAGATAGGAATGCATAAAGGAGTGACGTACCCGGAGAACGTCGATGGCATCCCCTAGTGACATCTTTTCGCTATCATAGATGTTTTTCGGAGCCTTCTTCGCGCGTTTCCTCTCCTTGGCAGCAAGCTGTTTCTTGGATAGAACTGGTAGCTTCTTCTCCTTGCGCGCGTGAGCGGCGGGGGTATAGTGAAACTGCCGCTGAGGAGCATGTGCCTGTACATTGGTGAGCGGCGTTACGTGTGTGTGTAAGCAGAGAGCATACCATCAGCTGCACAGGGCCGCACCATTGTCGGCAACGAGCTGCGAGCTGCAGGGCAGAGAGAGACATGACGGCAGCGGTGAGAGTACCCAGTGGATGTGTCCAGTCACCGAGCGCGCATGGCTCAATACCCGCCTATTTCCAATTATGGAAAGAGGATCCCGGCCCATTGGTTGGCTCTGGGCTTGGCTTAACCTCTTCGTCTTCACGGCGAGCACTTGTGAAAGGTCCTGGATACCCATTCCTTAAACGCCTTTGGCCTAATAATATCGGCAGCCTTGCGAATTAATACGTACTTCTACACTATGGCACCCTTGAATCAGACTTACTAAGAAGTAGTAGGAATGCTAGTACTAGTTCTCCGACCAACTTGAAAAAAAAAAACTACTGAGCTAGTCTGAGGCATAGTGCTTAGGTGTCCCAATCTCTCCTTTATAATTCTTGTGAAGGGCTATGCTTGTACACGAGGGCAGTATAGAGAGTGTCCTACTGGTACGCCACGGGGCTTCAATCCGGCATCTAATCCTTCTGATTCCTGTCGTTGCGTTCCTGGCATATGGCCAGTCCCGCGGGAACTATCAATGAACAGTTACAACGTGTTTTATTTACAACGTGTTTTAGTAGTTACAGAAACATATGCAAAGACGACCCTCTCCGTTCCCGCGTTTATGGGTATCTAGAGGTGATCTATGAACATAAAGTTTGCTCACTGCTAGTAAGCGCAATGCGCTGCAATGTTACGCATCGCTTAAATCTTTTCTGTAGTACTGGGGATTGATTAGCTTCTGACCGTTGAACAAGGATCTTTAGGAATGATATCGCATGTGCCGGAGGCGGACCTGGGCCCAAAGCATTGCGTTTTATCACAGTGTGATCAGTACTTGTCCGAACAAACAGACGGAGAATTATCCGTGTAGACGATTATCAGATTCCAGAGTACTCGACTACTCCATCGAGACTACATTTTGACGGTATTCAGAGACAGTGACAGGGTGTAACCAACAAGGAGGTCGTTAATCGAAGGTGAGACGCGGACAACGCATATACTTAGGGCGATGCACCAACGTAAACCGGAGCGAAGATAGGGGCGCTATCAGCTATGGGTTACTGTCACGATGTAAGTTCCGCTGGCATCTGACTATCCAGATAGACAAGAAGGCGCCGTCCGAAATTGCTCCTGTAACCAAGTAATGAGCAGCAACATAACTCCCTACATAACGTATCGCTCCTTGGGATCGGACCTGACCACAAGAACCGCCGAAGGATGGGTCGGATAACCTCAATACCTTCTGCCGCAGTCCGAGCTGTTCTAGGTATCAGATTTGTGCTGTCATAAGAGCAAACTATGTGGGTACTCATCAAGGGTCCGCACCCCTAGACCCCACGAAGGTGTGTTTCGATAGGCCGATAGACTGTCTAGAATTTCTACGCCGACCATAAAACGTCTTCGGGGTCTGCGGGTGTACGGGCTGTTACATAATTATGCTGAATGCCGGACGATATCGGCGAGCGTCCTAGGGGGCATTTGAGCGAGGCGTGAGGGAATGATTGGTCGGTAAGATGGCCGCTCAGATTCCTTTTGTTGGGGTTTCTCATGAGCGTGGGTTTATGCGTAATCCTTGTCACCGTGCAAGTTAATGTGTGGATTACTCGCCCAGCCAGCGTGTTATAATCGAACCTAATCAGGGGTGGGTGCATGCGCCCGTTAGTGGCCGACGGTGTTCTTCTTAAGATCCCCAAAGACGTAACGGCTAGACTCGCGTCTAATGACGTCTATAGACTCCTTGCGGTACATACAGCACCCAGGCGGTACAGCGTGTCAGCAGAGCGAGACCCGTATGATCATCGACATACCATATCCGACCTCGCTGGTCGCTCATCTCGCTCATGATCTCAGTGTCTCACGGAGCCATGAGTAGGTGACGGGAAGACGATCCTGCCCGTACAAAAGAAGAGCGCCTTCAGTTCAGCCCTAGCGGGCATTTTCTTCGCAGTTGAAGAAACTCCGAAGGGCCGGTCGTCGATGAATTCTCCCGCGACCGCGTTCTGTGTAGCATGGTGCACCTAAAGGGAGGTTAGGCTGTGAGAAAATGCCGGATGGCGCGGTGGCGTGAGGCAGCAAGCATTCGGGCATTGTATTCTCGGGCATCGTACCAGCTATGCCGTTGCGGATACAGGGAGGGACGGAGAGGGGCCACGCTGGTCAACCGTCGACTCCGAGCCAGAGCGTCGAACGCCGTCGCAGCGAAGCGCTGGCATCGACCACGCGACCTGTTCCTGCTCAAGCGCCCGTTCTCTGTCGACGCGCCAGCAGAGTCCCAAAACTTGTCCGCCACCGCGATCCCGGCTCCTCTCTTCGTGCTTGTCTCTGCCGTGACCATGTCCTCATCTCTACTCGCGCCCGGCAAACAAAGGTTTTCCCTCCGCGTCTCCCAGACGTCGGTGCGTTACGCCGGTCGCCAGGAGTCCGGCGCCGACCCCAAGCACGACATTATCCGCCGCGCCCTCTACCCGTCCAACGTCCGCAACCGCCCCTCCCCCGTTGGCACCTGGCGTCCAGACGTTGGTCGCCGTCTGCAGCGCGCGATTCCCTCCGTGCAGGCTCACGAAACAATTGAACGCGCATGGTTCCTTCACCAACGACACGTCCGCCGCGCGCGCGAGGCTGAGCTCCGGCGCAAGTTCGAATCCGTGCAAGGTGCGATGGAGACGCTGCGCCTCGTCGCACCCGACCTCTACAAGGAGGCCAACAAGGAAGAAGACCCTCGCGCACGCAGCCCAGCGGAGACGGAGTTGCTGAAGACGTTGAAGGGCCCTGAAAAGAAGGCAGTTGAGGCGAGGATACGGGGGCTTTTCCCAAGAGAACTCCGTATTCCAACGGACACGCCGCCCAAGAACGGCTGGATATACGAGTTCTCGCCCATCGTACGACCGTCATCATGACCATGGTGCGTGCATACCACCACATTTGAAACATCCACGAAACTGATGCGCAGCGCGTCGCCCGTTCTTGGTTAGCATGCACACTCGCGTGTCTCACTGCGATTCTTCTATAATGTATAGATTAGAATAATTACCATCTTATGCCCGGACTATATGCCACAACTTCGGGAGTTTGAGCGTCACACCCTAAAGTGCAAGATGGATGCATGGTACATGGTATGATTGAGAGAAACATGGTGATACAGCTGGTTTGCAAACGAAAACACGACATCGGGTAGGCGGCAAATCTCCATATGCTCTCACCATCGGTCTGGCCCTGGACCAAAAGTGTCGGCGAAACCGAAATCATTACGGGCGTTGCTGTGGTTCTTTCCAATGACCGCCGAGTGAATGGAATCGAGCGCAGTAGACCATTTATCCAAAGCGCCGTAACGCTTCTTCCGTAAGCTCTGTCTGGATGAGTGTGTCAAGGGATGAGGTATACGCAACGTGGGCAGGAAGCTTACTTCGACTCCAACTCTAGAAGCATGCCAACCTGATCTATTCGTCCTTCTATCCGCCCTTCCAGGATGAGGCCGATCAGGAGCTCCTCGACCATATCTGTGTCGACGTTGAGTTGCTGATGGCAAGTGTCAACGCATGCGCTAAAGTCGTGGGGAGTTTCTTACCTTTGCTAAGAAAGACAATTCCAAACGAGTGTAGGGCTTAATCAGGTCGATGAGATACTGTGTCCTGAGACTACGCAAGAGCTCGCCGATATACGAGTTAATGAAGGCATCGTCCATGATGGTCGACTTGTTGTCTGGAAATATGTTAACGGAAATACCAATAGTAAACTAGCATGACTTACCCCGCAAGAGCTTTTCTGCCACGTGAACTTCGCGGCGTTGGTAAGCATCCACCAAGTCAGTCATTGCCTTTATTTGCGGGTCATTCTTGTATCTATTGAAAATCAACGACGGGAAACGGGACGTATCGAAAGAAAACTAACGGCTTGGTCTCTTGACTGTCGAAAGGGTTAACCTCACTTCCCGTCAACATATTCGCTAGGACAAGATACTTGAGAACTTGTATGCGTTGAGGGGAACCGGCTTCATCATAATTCTTGAACGAGTCGAAGAAGTCCTCGCTAGCTCGATTCCACTGGCCTATGGACAGATCGTCGACATTGGTAGTATTAAGGCCAAAGATATGTACTCACGTTCACCCATCCACATCTTGCCGCCACACTCCTTGATGACGCCCATAATGCGCGGGTGTGGGATTGCGGAACGTACAGCATTTGACGCATTGTAGATCTCCTGCGCACATTAAGCGTTATGAATCAGAACGAAGGCACACACAAAACATTACAACTGAGTTTACCTTCAACTTCTTGTAATTCTTCCTCTCGTTGTGCATCTGGATCTCGAGCGCATAGATCTCCAAGAGCTGGGTCCCCTTTTGAGCTTGATCTTCCCCACTCTCCCCTAGAGTGGACCTGTATAGCTCGTTCAAGATCTAGGTGTAGGGTCGTGCTCAGAAGGGTAGTCGATCGACATCACAGCTAGTAAGCAGACCTTCTGAAGGCGGCCGTATTCCTTGCGATCGAGCCACAACTTGGCCAACTTGAGGTTAGTCTTTGCTGATAGCCTCTGTACGACCGTAATTCAGCACACATCCCGTCATTGATGAAGAGGAGCCTAACATCGTTCCTCGCCTCGGCCAACGCAGCTTTAGTCGCCTCGTAGAATCGCTCCAGAATCCCTACTTCAACTGGACCGCTCTTACTACCTCCGACATAGTCCAGGATGCTGTTGATCGTCTTCTCGGCATAGTTCCGGGTGACAGCGGACTTTGTGTACGCAAGCAACTCTGTGTAAGTCTTGAGAGCGTCGGCTTGTCGTCGCAGCACAAGGAATAGAAGCTTCGTAGATTGCTTCAACGCTTTGAAACCCCTGATAGAGCTCTGAGATATCGGTATAGGAAGAGAGATAAATGTTACACACCAGTCCCCCTTCTCCTCCTCCTGTTCCACGATTGCACGGAACTCCTTAAGTGCTTGTTCAGGGCTATCCTCTTTCTTGGCTACATGTCGTTCAGCTGACGCCACCAAAGAATATTCAAGGCTAGAACGCACATTTCGCAGTGTAGTACATGTTCTCTACGTCTGCGCTCTCCGGCTCATTCCCGTCGTCGTCATCTGAGTACGCGAAACCGTAGTCCTACGATAATGGCTGATGAGTGAAGGGAGACGCGCGTATAGATGGGTATGGATTGACCTCGTCGTCGCTTCCCTGCATGTAGTCGGCATCATCGTCATCCATGGTTGGAGTGGTAGTGCGTGGTAGTTATTGGAGGGCGGGATCTAGAGTCCGCAAGGTCGGGGTAGGCGGAGGAGTTGGGTGGAAGACGAGGAACCCGAGACTTGCGCAAGCGGGGTGCTCCCAGGGAGCGAGTGGCCACTCGAAGCCTGGTCCCGTGATTGACGCGCCATCCGGATATGGGAATGGGAACTGAATGACATCGCGTCGAGGGCACCTCGGAGTTCGGCAAGCAGTGGCTTCCGCCGACTCGTCGCTCCCGCTCATCGTCCCCGCTCCGCTATACTCCCCTCATGCCCCCACGACTCCCATGACCCTTTGACTCTCACCCCCATCTCCGCAAGGCATGGACTCCTCCACAGAATCCCTCAACTCCCATCCACCGCCCAGCGCAATATCTTCCTCTGGCAGGTCGCGCAGCAGTACCAAGATTGTCGACGATGTCACCAGCTTGACTTCGTTTAATCCATTCTCAGAAGAGGACGAGCACGATCAATCATCGTATGCTCTAGTTTCTTCTCTCTTTTCCAAGGTCAAGAACACGCTTTCCGCCCCACTCTCCGCCGGACCCCCAACCCCATCCACAAATCCAAGCGCCACACCCGATAAAGCACCCTCGGAGCTCCGTCGACCATCGCTCCAATATTCCAATTCTAACCAATCCAGCAAGGTCAGCTCCGACAGAACAGCCCCGTTCAACATTATTGCTTCCAATCCTGCTCCTCCTCTCGTATCCCTTACCCCCGTTGTCTCTGAAACCCCTTCATATGCTGGTGAATCCGACCGGCCACCTTCTCGCGGAGGCGCTTATGGCGCAGACACCCCGGACGGAGGCGGGTACTCGATACCTGGATTTCCCATTCAGGACAGCGACGCTCGTAGTATTCGCACGAATGTTAGCTTGCGCCGCTCTGCGTCTGTGTCTAAGGTGATACGAAGGATACGGGGTGAAGGTGTGAATGATCCCTCTCTGGTTACTGTGCAGCGCTTATATTACTACAGGATTATCCCGGGACTATTGGATGGACGACGAGCTCTGCAAAGAGTGTTATGACTGTAAGAGCGTCTTCACAACTTGGAGGAGGAAACACCATTGTCGAATATGTGGTAAGTGTGTTCATGTTTGCATCATGTATGCGAGTCTTCAGCTGGCCAGACACTCTCATTATGTCCTTAACGCACAACTCTGCTGAGGCCATAGTGAGAACTTCTGGAATGATTAGAATTCACGAGAATCGTCTTGAGTCTGCGATGGAGCATGTTTCGGCCATCCTCAGACGCGGAATAATGGGTGGCCCGGACTCTGGATATGACGTATCGTTGTCAGCCACTCTTCTAGCAAGCGCTTTACATAACCCTGACGCATATCCTTTGATATACACTAACGCCTGTGTTCTTCTAGGGCAAGTGTTCTGCTCTCGTTGCGCCTCGAACATCATCAAAGGCGCTCGCTTCGGTCAGGAGGGTATGGTCCGCGTGTGTAACTTGTGCCTGGACAAACTGGCCAAAGGCGACGACGACGACGATGACGATGACCGCCGTTCAATCATCACCTCCATATCCTCTCCGTTCGCCGCTCACCAGTTTGGTACGGAGCGCTCGTTCAACCTCTCTTCGCATCCGCAGTCTCCGTTCGCCGCGTCTCAGTTGTTTGGTCGCGATGAAGCCTTTAACCTCTTCTCCATTGCCGAGACGAAACGGGCATACGCAGGATCGGATGATAGCGGATTTGGTTCTCGCCCTATGACTCCAATGGACAGCTTCGGTCCTGCCAGATTCTCCCGCGAGAATCCCGTGCCGTTCCGCAGGGCATTTACCGAGGAAGACAAAGAATCTACGCCTGTTTCTGACAAATTCCAACGCGACGACTCTCCCGCTGGCATGGGTTCCAAGACACCCATCGATTTCCCCGTCATTATGCCTGTAGGAGGTAACGGTGCAACAAGTACTGTCCAATTTCCGGTCAGCTCGCCCGACCAACCGTATTCCGTGGAGAGTCCTGGCGTCATGCGGTCGCGTTTCAACTCCCTGGATCTGGACGGTCCTCCATTCATCCGCAGTCGGGCGCAGAGTCGCCTCGGTGAGAGTTTCAGCGGCGGGGGAATTGGAGAGCCTGGTTGGCGTACAAGAAGGGAAAGTACCGCGTAAGTCTCGACAGTACCTTCACTTAAAATATGAATATATTGGCTGACTATGTTTATCAGGTACGCTCAGGAGCTCAATCTGATCTCTATGTTCCACCTCCGCATCATGCTTCGCCAGATGCTCACCTCTGAAGACATTCCGAATGTGGGAGAATGGGAGGAGACGTTACTCAAGCTGGCTTTGAGGATAGCGCGAGAGCTGACCTTCACCGCACACCCCCACCGACAAGGTGCTGACATGGACGTGCGGCGTTATGTTAAGATCAAGAAGATCCCAGGTGGTGCTCCCAAGGACTCCGAGTACGTCGACGGCGCCGTCATCACGAAGAACGTCGCACACAAACAAATGCGTCGAGTCATACGGAATCCCCGTGTCATGCTTGTCACGTTCCCACTAGAATTCCACCGCGTGGAAGGCCAGTACATGCACTTCGGCCAAATTTTTCGCCAGGAGAAGGAGTACTTGGGAAACTTGGCGACCCGAATTGCTGCTCTCCGACCGCACGTCGTCCTCGCGGAGAAATCCGTATCTAGGCTGGCTTTGGATGGACTGGCGAAGCGCGGGATTTCGGTTGCGCGAGCAGTCAAGCCCTCGGCGGTCCAGTTTGTCGCGCGCATGACACAGGGAGATGTCTTCTCGTCCATGGATAAGCTCGCCCTAGAGCCTCATCTCGGCCACTGCGCTCAGCTTCGTCTCCAGACGTTCGATCATCCGCTGATCCCGGGCCGACGTAAGACGTACATGCGGTTCGAGGGATGCAATGGTGAGATGGGATGCACAATCCTTCTCCGTGGGGGCGACATTGACATCCTCCGGCGGGTCAAAAAAGTCACACGCTTTCTTGCCTTCATCGTCCGTAACCTAAAGCTGGAGACACACTTGTGGAAGGACTCCGTCATCACTCTCCCCCCTCTCACGACAGATGCCACACCCCCTTCATACCCCTCTGATGCTATGACGCCGATCGCTGGGCCCGGCTTCTCTGCGGCGCAATCCTTGACCTTCTTTGAAGGACATCCCCATGCCTCGCGGGATCATCTCATCGAAGACTTGCCTGACGAAGACGCCGAGCAGGCACGACTCTCCAGGCGCATCCAGGAGTCCTTGGAACCCTACAAGAAGACGTTCATATCCGTATCGGCTACTTTACGGTTTCCGCCGCCGTATCCTATTCGTCGAATGAAACAATTGGACGACGAGCTCACGCAGGTCAAGAGGGAATGGGAAGATGAAGTCATCCGACGCGAGGAGCGAGGCAGTGCCCTTCACAGGCTGGAAGAATCCACGGCCACGATCCAGGTCACCCTCTCTACCCCAGATCCTGACGACGTTGCTGCCCAAATCGAGTCACTCCCCCTACCGAACATCCCTCGTACCCCTCCCCTCGACGACGGTATCACTCTCAAGCTTGACGACCGACTAGGCTACTTCGACCTTCAAGCGACGGCCTCTCCGAATCTCCTGCCTCAGGGCTTAACCGCTTCCCCAATTCCACGGACGCCCTTAGAGCGGTTCGCGGTACAGCTCAAGACACCACAGGATATCGCTTTGGAGAGCCGCTACCAGTATGTGAAGTGGCTCCACTCCGAACAACGACGCATCTGGGAGTGGTATCTGCGCAAGAACTCCGACGACTTCCAGGCTGAAAAGTACCAGTGCATCAGCCTATGGGAACTCACCCTTCCTATAGATGAACTTGGCATGCACCGACCATGCTCCCCACCGAAGCTGGACTATATCACATTCTACGGGGAGAACGACTTCACCCTCGGGCAATTCATTGAGAACGCAGTGATGGACACGCTCAGGCAGTTCCTAGACCCCAAGGCGATCTGCGAGAACAAGAGCTGCAACCAACCTCTGGCGCGACATTGCAAATTCTTCGTGCACAATGAAACCCGTATATGCGTCGCTGTGGAGCAGTGGGATGGCCAAATCATCAACCGTGCGAGCTGGGCAATGTCTCCCGAAACTATCATCACCTGGAGTGCGTGTCGAGTCTGCGGGTCCGCAACCCCCTTCATTCCCGTCTCTCAGGAGATGCAGCGGTACTCATTCGCCAAATTCTTGGAGCTACATTTTTATCCCGCAGACGTCCATCTCGTGCAGGGCGCAGGGTGTGAACACAACATCTACCAGCATCACGTTCGTTACTTCGCGATCAAAGGCATGACCGTCCGGTTCGTCGCCGACCCCATTGTGCTGCACGAGGTCATCTACCCCCCTATGCGTGTCCGTGTCCGCCCGGAAACGCAGCTCGAGATCAAGAACACGGACTACCACCGGCTCCACCACAGGAACAACGTCTGGTATTCGGGCTTGATCGATGACCTCCGACTGATCATGTTCGAAGCTGCAACGGGCGAGGAGGATGTGGATGCATTGGATAACTCACATATCTCTGCGTTGGTCAACAAGGCCGAATGGGAGCGTGAGGACGTTGCAAGGCTCATCGACCAGGTGTACAAGGAGTCCGCCCCCACCGACACGCTCGCACTCAATCAAGTTCGTGCCTACCGCCAGGATAGGATCGTCGCGTGGCAGCAAGACTTCGACCGTCTTCCCAAGGTCCGGCTGTCGCAGTCGTCCGAGAAGATCGGAGGCGGTGGCGGGCGGCGCAGCACTGCATTCAACTCCGTCCGCGCGATGCTACCCCGCCGTGGCGATTTTCCTCTGCTGGACTTCGACCGCGGGGGGGCCGCGAGTGTGTCTGAGGTTGAGGAGCATATGGGAATCAGGCCGACGACACGTCGCGTCACCGGCGATTCGTTCACCTCGATGTCATCCGCGTCCGAGGCTTCGGAGTCAGAATCCCTGTCCGGAGTGACAGAAGACAGGCCAGTGGTCATGGAGGAAGGGATGGCTACTGTCGAGGAGAAACCGCAAGAGCAAGAGCAAGAGCAAGCGCAAGAGCAAGAGCAAGTACCGACGACGGAGAGCCCGATAACGTTGTTGCCACCCGCCGAGATTTTGGGGGAAGCATCTGAGGCAGCTAAGTCCGACCAAGAGAGCGACTCTACCATCGGGGCCGCCCGTGGGGATAGTATGCTGTCTGATGACATCACGTCGCCATTATCGGTATGCTGACTCACTTGCGTGCTGTTGGGCTTAAACTGATCGCCTTGCTTAGACGGGTCTTTCGAATCGCGACAATGCCGGGAAGAAACTCCAATCGGGCCTGTCCCGCCTACCGAGAAGGGTGACGGTGTATCCTAGCGTCGCAGAGTTGGTGAAGAAGTATCAAGACTATCTTCCGCCATCAGGCGTGGAGGATTTGACAAAGACCGCTTTCGCACCTGGTGTACCCGTGTCTGAGAGCGAACAAGAGTCAGCACCATCCATACGCCCTCGGCCTCGTCAGCATAAAACCCGTCAACAGTTCCTGAGCAAACGAACTTCAGTTTCCGACTTCGAGTCTGGCTACGCCGCCAACATTGCTCCTAAATACCTCACTAAACGTACCTCCATGGGCAGTAGCCGAATTCCTGTCCTTCCCGAATCTCGTGACGTGTCGCGGCGCACGTCCCCGGACAAGCGGCCGTCGTTTTCTCGCACAAATACGGATTTTACCTTGAGAGCAGGAAGGACGTCGCCGCCTCCGCTCAGATCTGCAGCTCCTACGTCGTCTTCTAAGCAAAGAGTCAAGCCTAATCTACGTCTCGGGCCGAAAGACAAGACCCCCGCAAGACCATCCAGCATGGTCAATCCGAAGTCGACATTCAGACGTGCATCCACTAACGGCGCAAAGGTGGCCAACATCGCAAAACATTTCGAGCGGATGAACAGAGAAACCGAGCGCGCCAACCGACGATTTGCTGTCATTCGCGGGAAACGTCCTCGCCCTGTCGCTTCTGCACGAGCGAAGGTGGAGGTCCTAGAGAGCATCAAGGACGCTATCAAAGATGAGGAGTCGGAAAGTTCAGATTCGAGTGAGGCGGACGACGAAGGTGGAGGCGAGGATGACGACAACCTGGAGCAGCAGAGTCCTAACAAATCTGCGCAGAAGATTCCTGAAACCCCTCCACCGGTGCCAGACGTCACACTTCATCCCGTCGAAGAGCAGTCCACAAGTACCTCCACCGAACAGAGCGCTCTATCTGAACCCGCGGCTGAGAGCCTCTCTCCAGATCACATAGCACCTCCTCAAGAGATTGAGATACCTCCGTCGGTCATGAACTCGCCAATGCTCTCCCCTATGGGCAACGGTATAACACCCATGACCCCCCCTCCCACCGACTTGGACATCGAACCCGCCGGTCGCCCTTCGCTACTCAAGGCTCTGTCGGGACTCTGGCCGCAGCAAGCACTGCCTCGGAATCCGTTCGAGATGGAGGCAGATGACCCCATGGCAGATCCCGAGCACATATTCCGCGACTCGTCCATGGTCGTCCGTACCGACGAGCCCACGTCTATCATCGCATTAGCTCTTAAGTAGGCACTCTGTCCGCTATCTTCTGTTATTGTTGCCTGATTACTTGCTAGTTCACCTCAGTACCGCGATATGCTGGCCAAATCCCGCGCAGAAAAGCGGATGGCACGCGAGTCTGGCGGTGAAGCTTTCATGCCAGATGACTGGTCTGTGGCCGAGTCGACATCGACGTGGGGCGTCGTTAATGTGGACAGCTCTGATGGTGCCGACCCTACAGAAGAGCTTCGGGTTCCATCGTCAAAGCTTCCGTGGGCGATTTGTGAGTGTTTTAATTGTCGCAGAAGTATCCCAGCTCACGGTCCGTCAAACAGCCTTTGAGAGTGGCGGGTTGACCATTAGCTGTACCATGCTGTATCCCGAACAGTTCGATGCGTTGCGACGCACATACGACTGCGAGCGAAGCTTAATCGAGTCACTTGCGCGATGCGTCAAGTTCGATGCTAGCGGTGGAAAGTCTGGATCAGCATTCCTGAAGACACTGGGTGTGTCTAGATCCAGATACCTTGCATGCACAGAGAGCACATCACTAACGTCTGGCCCAGATGATCGTTTCATTGCCAAAGAGCTGTCCCGGGCTGAACTCCAAGCAATGGAGACGTTTGCTCCGGCATACTTTGATTACATGTCTTCCGCCGTGGTGGCTAACGTTCGTGCTATGCTGCACCCTGATGTGGACTCTTCCTAACGGCACCAACAGCGTCCGACATTACTCGCTAAGATCTTCGGATGCTTCAAGATCACATTCCGGAAGTCACAGAAGCACCAGAGCGGCAGCAAGTCGAAGGTCACACAGATGAATTTGCTAGTCATGGAGAATTTGTTCTACGACCGTCATTTCTCCAAGGTATATATGCGATAAGGTCACTTGCCGCCCTTGTTGTACTAAAGAGTTGCTTGGGCAGATCTACGACTTAAAGGGCTCGACTCGCAACCGTCATGTCCAATCAACCGGTCGGGAGAATGAGGTCCTCCTTGACGAGAACCTCGTGCAGAGTAAGCTTGGCCCTTCTATCCAATGTGGCGCCGCAGCTGATCTCTCAATACAACAGCTGCTCACCTGACTCCATTCTATCTCCGCGAGCACTCCAAGCGAATCTTACGCGGCGCTCTCTTTAATGACAGCAAATTTTTGGCTGACATCAACGTCATGGATTATTCTTTGGTCGTAGGAGTTGATAGTGTGAAAAACGAGCTTGTCGTCGGTATTGTCGGTATGTTGAAGTGTGCTATATTGTTTTCGTTTCACTCATATTCTCTTTCAAGACTACATTCGTACGTACACTTGGGACAAGAAGCTAGAAAGTTGGGTGAAGGACTCTACCTTCCTCGGCGGCGCGAACAAAGGAGAGCCTACCATCATCGGTCCCAAGCAGTACAGGCATCGCTTCTTGAGTGCCATGGAGCGTTACTTCCCACTGGTAAGTCTCAACAAATGGCAGCTCTACCTTACTAACATTAACCTCTCGCAGGTCCCCGATCGGTGGATGAAGCAGCATGACGCCCCGGAAGAAGAGGGAAACAGCCTTCTTGAGCTATGGCCCGATTGGTAGAGGCAGGTGGTATCAGTGTTCAGATCCACTATGCTACACATATGTTGTCGATGGATATTTTCTGTCCCTTTCACACTGGACATTTTTTCTTGCATCATGTACTAAGATACCCTGTATGATACAGTTCTATCGGATCCGGAGCGATAAGACATACACATCCACCATATACATGTATTACAACTTGCGCAACTTTGCCTGCTCCTTCTGATCAAGAGAATGCGATTGTTGCCGAGCCTCTTTTGAGAAACGTTCTTTGGTCGCCTTCTTGTCTGTACGTCGTGCCTGACGATCTGCCTTAATAGCCTGCTTTCGTGCCTTTTTTTCTTCAGCAGTTTCGTTTTTCGGACGTGTGACGGTAACACGAGCGGCTGAAGACAGGGTTAGCAGGCCATGAGACAAGAGAATGTAGTATAGATGTCTTACGTCTGAGCTCCTCCTCGTCCGTAGCCGAAGAATCCGTGAGAGGCCTGACTTGCGGAGAGGGTATTCCGAGCACAGAAGGAAGACCGGTTTTGGAGTCTAATCGAATCTTTGGGACAGGCTTGTCGTTGCGTGCTCGGATGAGTCTTGGATGGTTCTCGAGATTACTGTAGGTCGCTACGAATGAATTAGTGTGTGTTGTAGTTACAATGATAATGTGTTTCGCGCTCACTCAGGATTGTTTCACAGTCCCATCGGTCCTTCCTGTCGTCTACATCGAGGGGCATCAGAATGTCGCCATCTTCCGACTCGCTCTCCTCGGCATCCCGCAATTTGGCCTCTCCGAGAGCCTTTCGGACCGTGTCGAGCTTCTCTGTGGCGGAACCAGGGAGAGTTGGTCGCATCTTGCCCGCAACAACCTCATAATTGTCCAGGAACTCGTCCATCATATCCTCGAAATCGGCACGAGAGGCAATTAGGTCGGGAACTTCGTCTAAGTCGTCTAGCGATAGTTCCTCCTCTTCTGACGAATCGTACTCGCGCTGGATCTAATCATCTGGTCAGATTTCTTTCTGACAGTCGGGAATGTCTGGTTACACGAACCTGCTCGAAGCGCTCATCCAGCACAGTAAGGTGCTCGTTCCTCCACATCGAGGAGCTGCTCATACTGTAGCCTGACGCGTCCGACGCTCCCTTTCTTCGACGTTTCTTGGCTCCAAGGACAATTAGTTGAGGAAGTGTTCCAATGGTGTCGCCGCCTTCTGAGTATCCGTCCAGGTCGGACAACCCGTCTTCCTGAGAGCCTGATTGATGTTCGCTCTTAAAGCGGGCAAATCTTGCCTCCCAAGATTCTTCTGTGCCGTCGGCGACGTCGTCCGCGTCTTGCCCAACAATAGCTTCCTCATCATCGTTTAAACCCTCCTCACGAAACTCGAATTGAACATCGTCCTCTGTGCCACGTTCTCCGTCCGCGACTAGCTCTCCGAAGAAGTCGTCGTCCATGCCATCGTCCACAAATGCGTCGTCCTCCAGTGCTTCTAAAGCCTGTCGAAGGTGTGGATCCATGTCAGGCTGGAAGCCTGCAATAGAGGCAGGGATATTCTGTTGGGTCTCATAATTTCTGGGCAGCTCGGATTTAGACGGGAGGGTGTCTTCGGGGAGGTCGAGCAGGGCGATCGGATCCTTGGCCTTCCCTTTCCCTTTCGTCTTGGTCTGAGGCGCTTCCAGCCAGATACTATCGACGCCATCCTCTTGCAGACCAACCGGTTTAAGATGTTGCATATAGTCATAGCTAGTGTCGTCGAAGTAGATGCCGTATGCGGCTGCCTCTCCGATGTTTGACCTCTCCTTGTCGTGCGCAAGGTCGCCGGGTGAGATGAGCCGCTCTAGATCGGCTCGAGACTTTCCCTGGAAGATATAATGAGATTATTGGTGTACCGTTTGAGTATAGAGTGACTGCGGTACCTTTGCAAGGTTGCCCCTGTGTACGGCCTTCAGGACATGCTTGCTTGCTTCGGGGTCGTGGATAAGAGGGTCGCGCTGAGAGCGGTGGACGACCTGAAAGTGTTGCGCTCCAGGTTGGCGGAAGATGGACTTCGGGGGCATAGCGTAGAGAAGCAAGAGAGGGTGGTCGAGTGGAGAGGTCTGGCGGACGAGACCAGATTTTTCGTCGGTGCTGTAGATCGGAGGATCGATCTCTAACCCTAAGAGACATGCCCGATCGGGAACCCGGAGCACGATGCAGTCAGCGTCTGTATTATGTAATCCGGCTTTGAGTTGGACTCGGAGTCGATGGCCTCTCATCGTCGTTGTCGCCTCTGACCACGGTCCTCCTCCAGCCACCCTGCTTGTTTCTACCCCTGCACCCTTGCTTCTTTCTGCTGACCTGGTATACTACTACTGGAAGGCAACAATCTGTGTCCCTAAACGCGCGGAGGCGACTGTTCTTTCGACATAGTCCTAATTCATGCAGAGGGAGCATATCCGCAGAGGCTTCTCTATATACGTGTCTTTTCTTCCCAATCCTCTTCTGAGTGGCGGAACTGACACATACTGGCGTATATACTAGTCACCAAAAGGTGGTCCTTGAGGTGGACTTTAGTGGTAGCCTATGGGTATGATTCCTTCCTCGTCGCGTTCTCTACCGTTGTAAACGGTCCCATTTGTAGGGTTACACGGAGATTACTGTTGTCCCAACGAGCAAGGATCTCAAGACAATCCATCTACACGCTCGCCAGTGTGGTGAGCACCAGCTTCCGATCCTCCGTCGCGTCTACTGTCCTTATAACGCGTCGGCGTGCAGTCATCCACAACGTCACAGTTGGATCCCACTCGGCAGATTTTGTCCATGGGGACCCGCTTGCGTCGTTGAGCGTATCTAACCAGGATGTTCACAACCACCCGGAACTGAAGAGGAAACTGTATTCCGCGCTACAAGAGGGCGATGAGGGAGAGTTGTCCATTGCCATCCCGAAGGAAGTTTCTCTGAGGCAATCCGGCAATAGGGCGATTTCTGGGTTGATCAGCGAGGGTGCGATGGCTTCACCTACTAACTATCATATATGTGCTCACTACGACGTACAGCCGCCACCCCCGAGCCTCAGACTCCGGGCCACCCTGCACAACAAGCCGCACCCGTACCAGAATTCACGCCAATCCTCGTGAATATCACCTATAGCATCAAGAATCCGGCTGATGGCGTCCAATTCGTGATACCGTCCGAGTCGTATCAAACCGTGAGTTGTGCTCTCCGCTTGACATGCTATTACTTATGCTTCCTCAGCGAGTACCTCATGTATTCACCACACCTTCCTCACCCGATACGGCGCGCTGTTGGGTACCTTGTGTGGACAACCTGTGGGAGAAATGTACTTGGGACTTCGAATTTACCGTCCCTCGTTCGCTGGAACAGCAAGATTCCCTGTCCGACGACGAGGATGAGGGCGCCCAAACCGATTATCCCACCATTGTCGTGTGTAGTGGCGAACTTGTGGAGCAGGTGTGTCTTGATTGTGGGCTTACAACGGGGTTTTCGCCAACCGTTTTACACACAGGTTTCGCATCCCTATAATTCGAGCAAGACTATTTTCGTCTTCTCACAGCCAACCCTCACGTCGGCCCAACATATCGCGTGGGCAGCAGGCCCCTTTCATACCCACGCCATTCCCGCAGATCTCAGCTCTGCAGAGGACGCCTCTGGGACAGCCCAACCCGTCATGCATGCATTCTGCTTGCCTGGACACGAGACGTTCTTGACTAACACGGTGGCCTTCATGCGTTCGGCTATGTGCTTTTACGTGAACGAATTCGGATCGTATCCATTTGGCTCTCACAAGCTCGTTTTCGTTGAAGAGATGCCCACACAACGCTTTGACGCGGCTACACTATCGCTTGTGTCAGTCGACCTACTTCACGGTGAAGACGCTATCGACCCGGTCTACGAGACTCGACATAGTCTCAGTCACGCACTTGCCTGCCAGTGGATCGGTATAAACATTCAACAGAAGATGTGGTCCGACGCTTGGCTTGTGAACGGTCTCGGTCTCTACATTACCGGTCTCTACATGCGCAAGATCTTCGGGACAAACGAGTACCGTTTTCGTCTGAAGAAGGACATGGAGCGCGTCATTGAGCTCGACACAGGCTCTATGCCTCCAATCTGTCAGCCCCAATCACTTGACCCTCCAGACCCTTTCAACATTTCCTTCATGAATCTCAAATCACCCCTCGTCCTTCACATCCTCGACCGTCGACTAGGAAAATCTGGAACATCCCTGGGACTTTCCCGCGTTCTTCCCAAGTTATTTCTGTCCGCCATCAGCGGGGAAATGGCGAACAATCTAATCTCGACCCATTCCTTCTTGCGAATGTGCAGGAAGGTCAGTGGCATCGACCCGCGCTCCTTCGCAGAACAGTGGATATACGGGAGTGGTTGTCCAACATTCGGCTTCTCTGCGTCGTTCAACCGTAAGAAGATGGCCGTCGAGATCACTATGCGACAGGACGCTCCTGCTTACAAGCATTTGGAGAACAACGAGATAGGGAAGGCCATGATGAAGCCCGTCCCGTTCTTCGAGGTAAGCTGTGCGACCGTTCCTGCTTCGTCCGCGCTTAACGCATACTTGACAGGGCCAAATGACGATTCGTATCCATGAAGCCGATGGGACCCCTTACGAGCACGTCTTGGACATCCGGAGCCCCTTCAAGCGCTACGAAGTTCCTTTCAACACGAAGTACAAGCGAGTTCGGCGGAACACCAAGCGTTATTTGGCACGTCAAGCTGCAGCCCAAGCTGCCGCTGAAGGTGACGCCGATGCTGCTGCCGCTATGGACATGGTAGACATGGGATTTGGTTTGGAGATCTGGGAAAAAGAGCAGGAACGGGAGAATTGGAAGGTTGCCGATTGGACAGAGGAGGATGAGCAGAACATGGCCGGTCAGACGTACGAGTGGATTCGCATTGACGCAGACTTCGAGTGGATTGCGGCCATAGCATTCGACCAGAAGGACTACATGTGGGTCTCACAGCTACAGCGTGACCGGGATGTCGTCGCACAGTATGAGGTATGTCGGCCAATCTGTAATCGAAGGATAATTATTCACAAACTTGCTCTAGGCCATCATGGTTCTTTCAAAGACCCCAAATGCCATCATCTCCAGCACGTTGACGAAGACGGTATTAGTGACAAACTACTACTACCGTATTCGTTGCGAGGCTGCGGCTGCACTTGTCAATGTAAGTCTCGAATGTACGCGTATTGTAATCTGCCGGGTCTCAGTTAGCCATCTTAGTGCGCCCACCCACGGTTAGAATGGCTAGGGCTGTTCCACCTGTTCAAGCTCTTCATTCGGTATTGCTATGAGCCCGAGGACCCCAAGGCAGATCTCTTCAACCACACGTACGTTCCACGGCCGAACGACTTCAGCGACATCGCAGAGTACTTCGTACGAAAGGTATGTATCTGTTTTGAGCATAATTGATACCAACCTGCTGACCTTTTTCGCAGAGCGTCTTAACGTCGATTTCGAGGGTACGGTTCGAGAACGGGAAGACGCCTCCGGTCATTCGTCAGTTCTTGGTCGATCAACTCAGGTTCAACGACAACACTCTCAATCCAGTAAGTTTGGTTTGCGTTTTTAGGTCAATGGCCGTGCTCATCACTGCCATAGTATGCGGATGCATTCTACATATGTAGTATCATCTCAGCGTTGGGCTGCTCCCTGGTCTCTACTCTCCCTCCAGAGCGCGGAGAGTTTACATCGAACGATTCTGGTCCAGTCCACGACCCACAAGATATGGAGCTATTGAAGGGTGCGGTTTCTGAGGTTGACAGGTACCGGAGCATGGATCGTCTTATCCCAACTTTCCATAACGTTGTGACCGTGGCTGTCATCGAGGTAGGCCATGCTCCGTGACATACAACGAATTACCCTTACACTTTGGCAGTTCCACATCCTTCTCAGTCTTGCTAGCCTAGTCCCGCATGACCCCCGACCCTTCTTCCCTTTGACTCGGTATGCCTCCTCCCATGTCATAGTCTTGCTTCACCAGCTGATCTGTATCGCTTTAGGGAGGGCAATTACGTTCAAGTCCGTATTGCTGCTTTCGACTACCTCTTCCTCGGCAAGTGGTACGCTCTCAAGAATATGCGTTACATTCTCTCTATCATGGCGCACGACTCGTCTCGTATTGTGCGTCGACATGTAGCCCGTAGCGCATGTCAAAGTTTGGCGCTGTTGGTCAGCATGGGTGAGATGAAAACTTCCAAGGAAGCGGATTCGCTTTTGATCGAAGAGGATGGAAATGGTGGCGAGAAAGTCAAGGAGAACAAGAAGAGTGAGATGGACCTTATGATCAAGGCGTTGCGGAAAGACCGGGAGGTTGGCAAGAACGAAGCAATTCGCGAGTTCCTCATGCCCATCGCCTCGTACGTCCTCATCATTATGACCATATATATGTATAATCTCACCTCGCCACCATTCCAGAGCGACAGACACTGATTGTGAAGTCCGTTGGTGTTTGTTGAAACTCGCTGACCTCCTTATTCGGGGCTCAGAGGAGGCACCCCCCAAGGTCACTATCCACCTCCCTCCTACTCCAGTCACCGAAGTCGCGCCGCCCCTACCTCCTGTCAAGATCCCTAATAAGAAAGCCTCGGTACCGGTGAAATCCGGAGGCACTCCCGTCAATAGCCCTCGCGCGTCGTTCACGATCCCGCCGAAGCTGAAGCTAGTCCCAAGCGGCTCTCATGCCGACGTCTCAAGCCTCTCGACGCCTCAGACGGCTGTTAGCAAGCGGAGCGGAGAGTTTTCGGTGCCTAAGGTCCCCGCCAAGGCCGCTCATTCTGAGAAGGAGAAGAAACCATCGAAACCAGTCCCGAAGGTCGTTCCGAAGGCGCAGTCAAGCGGAATGAGTCTAAACGACCTGCGCGGGTGCAGAAATGCGCTCAAGAAGCTTCAGACCAACAAGAAAGCAGCTGTCTTCCTGCAACCCGTGGATCCAGTCAGAGACCGTGCGCCGAAGTGAGTATCCGATCGTTACTCGTTTCGATATTCTGCCACTGACAACACTGGTAGTTATTTTGACATCATCAAATCGCCGATGGATCTCAGTACCATGAGCGTGAAGCTAGAGCAGGGAAAGTATCAGGATAGGTTTGCGTTCGAGGGCGATTTCAAGCTCATGATCAACAACGCGATGACGTACAACATGCCGGGGAGCTTTGTTCACAACGAAGCCGCATCTCTAGATTCCTTCTTTGACAAACGTATGTGCTTGGTAGCCTGTACACACCCCGTCAGTGATTGATCATCTATTGCACAGTATGGGTGAAGATCAACAAGACATTGGAGGTAGCCAACAAAGCGGCTGCTCAATCACAATCGGCTCCTCCTCCGCCACCTCCCGCCATCCAGATTCCTGCCACTTCTAAGCTTGCGAAGGTTCACGCACCCTCTCCGTCGTCGGCCGTCCCCACGATCAAGCTCAAGATCGGCAGTGGGCCTCCAGCTCCTAATGGCACAACGGCTCCTGCTCCCTCAAAGCCTGCTCCGAAGCCCAAAGCCAAGAAACCGAAGGAGCCGAAGCTATCCGAGGTCCCACCACCGGCTCGGGCCTCCGCTCCCGCTCCTCTCCCAGCGTATGATGATCTTGACGATGGAACCGCCGACCTACTGGAGGAAATCATCGCGGTTGAGGAGGAACGTAAGCAGAAACAATCTTCCTCGAGGGAGAAGGACCGCGACAGACTAGTGCCTCCTCCCCCTAACGAGAAAGGCAAGGAGCGACAGGCTCCCAAGATTGTTATCGGAAAGCGAAAGGCAGACACGACTGAGGATGAGATCCTCGCTCTCGCCACACCAGCAAAGAAGGAACGAGCTGCTCCCGGACCGTCTTCCACTCCCGCCCCAGCTCCTGCCCCTCCCCCAGCCCTCTCCAAGCGTGTAGAATCCCCTGCTCCGGTGAAGAATGGTGTCGTATCACAGAAGATCAAGGACAAGTCCCACAAGCCTTCTCCGAAACCATCTCCCCCAGCCACCGAAGTGGTCCCACCACCGGTCCGACTAACGGTCAAGGGGAAAGAGAAGGACGCCTCGCGCCAAGCGACACCGGCCAATGGGAAGACGAAGCGGGCCGCGTCGACGCTTGTGAACGACAAGAAGTGTCGTGATATCCTCCGTATGCTTATGAGCAAGCAGGAAGCGTTTATCTTCAAGCAACCGGTAGACCCTATCCAAGACGGGTGCCCTACGTGCGTGTTATCGGCGTTCATAAAAGAATGATGCATTTATACTTCGTACCTAGATACTACGAAGAGATCAAGGAGCCTATGGATTTTGGCACTATGAGCACTAAGCTGGACGAGAACAAGTACACCACGATGGAGGAGTTCGGAAGGGACGTAGAGCTCATCTTCGCCAACTGCCGACAGTTCAACCCCCCAACGACGTACCCTGTTCAATGTGCCGATACGCTCGAGCGGATCTGGAAGAAGGAGTGGTCGAAGGCTATGGAGAAGAAACTCTCTTACCAAGAAAAGAGGGGCCTACAGGGCATGCTCAAGCAGATCGTCGGCGAGCAGGTGTACGTATACTTGTTTTTTCAGCATATCCCGGAGGAGTAACAGTGTCCACATGCAGATCTTGGGTATTCAGAGAGCCTGTCGATCCCGTCGCTCTCGGTATACCAACGTACTTCGACGTCATCCCGCGTAAGGACGCGCGAGATCTACGAACTATCCAGACGAAATTAAACCAAGACAAGTACGAGTCGGTGGATGCACTGGAGGCCGACCTCGACTTGATGATCAACAATGCGATCCTGTTCAACGGCGCGGATTCTGACGTAGGTCTCATGGCGGTTAACATGCAGAACCGGTACCGAGAGCTTCTGACCGGGGTGCGTGGCCCCGGGGGTGGCGGAAAGCGCAAGGGGTCAGAGATAGGAAAGCCTCCACCGGCGAAGAAGGCGAAGCTGGTTTGAGGGCACTGGAAGGAGGATGTACACTGCTGGGATCTCGGACTGACATCGATCCGATACGCTTTGTTGTTTGCAATTGCTAGTCGCGTTCTGCATACCTGTACAACATATAATACACACCACGGCTGCTCTAGTACTTTGGATATGGGAATGCTCACGATGATGTCATTATCTAATTGCGATCTAGGACAATGTCTTGGCGTTGGCGGACGGCGACGCATATAAGCAGCGGATATCGACTGCGAAGGCCGCACCTCTCTCTGCGACCGCATCGATGCACTCACTCACGGCCACCCTTCTTGTGCTCACTGTGCTCCTCGTCCTTCTCCCTGCCGAGACGTACGCATTCGGCGCGGGTGACATTCCTGACTTCGCGTACCTCAACGGTGAGTAGATCTCTTAATATTGCCGCCCAGATCGTTCAGGCTATAATTGGCTTCGTGCACCAACGGCCACAATCAGGCAAGGCATTCCGTCATGGTGACATCGAAAACATCCTCGCGGAGCTCGCAAAGACTGTGGGCCACGTCAGTTCCGGAGGCGGAGGCCTGTTGGGTATCGCCCAATCTGTCTTGAGCGCAGCTGCCAGTGGCGGCGAGGGCGCGAAGTTCTCAGGCGAGGATGTTAAGAGGGTCTATTTTGTGAGTCCCGCACCTAGAAGACAACTGCGTGAGACGGGAGGTGGTTAACGGAGATGTTCGTGTGCAGGGGAATTGGCTCCGCGATTATTCCCAGGTAAGCTTGGCCGGCTGTTGCAGTGAAAGTTCCGCAATAACAGTCTCTAATAGGCCATGGATATTGCCGGCCTTAGCAAACTGTCTGCAGACACCTTAGTGCTTATTGTGTCTGTTCTGGGCTTCCTGGTGCGTACGCCTACCCGAACTTTTGTTGCACCGTCGCTGACGATTCACAGACCTTCGGTTTTGCTACCGAAGAATTTCAGGTTACTGCTGATCGATTGGGAGTATACCTCCCTGTTGAGCATATCGATAATCCTAAGTGAGCGGAAAATGAGCACATGTAGGCGATCCATTCTCATGCCTACTACAATGTAGGGGGTACGCGGAAAAGGAAGGAGATGCTCGCCAATTCCACCCCAAGCTTCGCCCGCCTGTTAATCCCGAAGAACTCGAGGTTGACGAGCGGACCGGAATGAAGGTGTGCTTAAGCCTTGATCGAAACTTCCTCTAGCTAATCGGACTATACTGCCAGAACTATATGGCGTCTGAGAACAGGGGATGGGATACCTCTACTGCTCTAATCCGCCGAGTCTTCCGGGGCTGTATAGATAATGGACGACGTGCGCGAGGGCGTGAAGGCGATGATCTCTGGGAAGCATACCGCCTAATGGGGACTGGCCTCCATACCTTGGAAGATTTACTCGCCCATAGCAACTGGTGTGAGCTCGCCCTTCGCAAGCTTGGTCACAACGACGTATTTTGTCATGTTGGCGACAATGGTAGGTTCTTGCTGTCCCCCGTACTGTTAGTCGAGTTTAAGTATTGTATAGTGTTGATCGACACGCCAAATGGCCAAACACATCCACTGGTTACTGGAACTTTCGGCAGTGCTGGTCAGTGATGTAAGTTGGACGTATATATTCGTTGTATTGACCTACATTCATACCGCAGACTTCTTGCATTCCCTAATGGGAGAAGCCACTGAGTATGTTTTTATATGTCTCGTGTGATCTCCTAATTAACAGGCCGTGTAGTCATCTCAGCCAAGCGAGTGTTGTCGACTTGTCCAAGAAGATGAACGATGTATGCTTTAGTCTATTCCTACTACGCATGGCTATTCTAATCATTGTATAATCCAGGCTTCGCAAGGTGACAATCCTCTTGGAAACCTTCAAGCAATCCTCAAGAAACTTCCCATCGGCGGAAGTAATGACGACGACAAGATGGGACAAGCGGATGCAATGCAAGAACAGGCCAAAGCATATCACTTCGACCCCGACAACGTCGCACCTCCGGAGGTCAGAGAACAACTGTGGCAGCTCCTCAGATGGCGCGACAACGTCTACCGAGACATCATCAAGAAGATCGAAATGGTGCCCGGTCTCTCCGACCTCATCGAGAATTTGACAAATGCTTTGAATGCCTGTCAGTAGCCCTACGCATTACAGGGACTCTTGCCGGCCGTTATCTGACATTTTATTAGTTGTGTACACTGTTCTGGCTCCCTACGTCACGGTTCGCCTTCATGCACTCCATACTAAACAAAATGCCCATTGATGTCTTTACAGCCAATTCTCAAACAAGTTACTGAGGTCCTCACGGAGGGAAGTAAGGCGGTCATTGACACTGATGATCAGTACGAGGTTCGTTATTATGGTCGTAATTAATGGCCACTAGGGACTGACACACGATAGGTGTTCGACGACCCTGATGCCTCTGACCCTTCCCACAGTTTGCTTTCGAAGGTAGTTTTTAACATTGTGGAGGGACATTCTCTCTGCTTACATATCATCCCGTAGGACCACTTCGCTCTCATTCTGAACGAGCCAGCCGGAAAGATTGCCCAAGTGGTTGTTCAGAACACCGTCAAGTTACTGGTTCAGGTTAGAGCCCTCCCCGGATCTGTCATTACCTTTCTCAAACATCTACTCCAGGCCTGGTTTGACAACAACGATGCCGATCAAGTGATTGATGAGGTTCGTATTGTAGCTGACACTAAGCGGGATTAAGCTGAGGCTCCGCTGGTGTGTATGCAGATTCTGGAGGCTTTCCACCACCCCTGGTATGCCGATGGACGGTCTCGTATCCAGCAGGAGATGTTCCAATGCCTTCAAAACTGGGTCACCGGTCTGGAAAACCCTGACGAGATAATGCAGGCACTCACCAAGGTTCGTCGCTTTCCCAGCACTATAGCCGGTATGCATACTTAGATTTTGCCTGTAGGAGAGCGTCAGGGCCGGCAAGAACAAGCGTGAGGGCTCCGACGATGACATGGCTGGCTCTGAGCAAGTGTATGGCGGAGGTCGAACCTCCCAGCCTACTGGTGGCTACAGCAGCTCTGGCGGGAGCTACGGAAGAACCGAAGAACATTCCTATGGGGGTGGCGGTAAGTCGATTTACCTCGCTTTGACCCAGATGGCCAATCTTTGATGTCACTGTTCTGCGCAGGATACAATGAATCGAGGCAAGACACTTACGGTCAATCCGAGGCGCCTCGTCGTCACAACGATGACTACGGCAACCGCCGCGAAGAAGAGTCTTCCTACGGACGTGAATCCAACTATGGCCGGCGCGAAGAGTCGTCATATGAACGCCGGAATGAATATGGCTCTGAACAACGCTCGTATGGCGAGTCTGAATCCTATGGCGGGGGTCGCGGCGACCGTCAACGTGATGAAGATTCTTACTCTCGCCCTTCATACGGGCAAGACGAGCCTCCTCGTCGCGGAGGTTACGGGGACGAATACGGGGAACAACGTCGCGAGGAATACGGGGAACGCCGTGAACAATATGGAGGTGGTCGCCAGGAATACGGCGAGCAACGGGAGGAGCGCCGGGGACACGGTGGTGGATATGACCAAGGCCGTGGAGAATACGGCGGCGGTTACGGCGGGGAAGAACGTCGTGGGTACGGCGGGGAAGAGCGTCACGGCCACAGCGGGGAAGAGCGTCGCGGCTACGGCGGGGAAGAGCGCCGTGAGTATGGAGAAGACGGTTACCGCCGGGAGGAAAGGCCAGCCTATGGAGGACAAGAAGGTTATGCGCCATCCTATGGTGGGGGTGGCTACGGAGGTGGCGATTACGGTGGGCGTCGTGAGGAGGGTGGGTACGGTGGTCCTCGCGACGAGGGTAGCTACGGAGGTGAAAGGTACGGTGGGGGCGACTACGGCCGCCCACCTCCCCCTCCCCCCGAGGGCTTCGGGGAAACCTACGGCATGGAGGGAATGTCGTTGCGGGATGGGGAGGAGCCCCGCCACCACGGCCGTCACGGTCGCCACCACCATAATGACGACGACTGAAGAGAATGGAACAGATAGAGCACACCGTCGAATGTAGATCAAAGAGTTGTGTATGTACCAGTACTGTGTTTGTTGATAGCACTTGTGCTTCAGAATTCGGCATACAGTTTCCAGTCGGGGAGAGGACAGTTGAACCACATTCCAAGTTGAGACCGACGGTCCGACACGCCGACAAGACGTAGCGAGCGTCTCGGGCTTGGCTTCAATGTTGACCGGGACCTCCACTTCACTTGTCTGTCTCTAGAGCCTGCCAGCTTTCTTATCCAACCTGCGCACCCGTCCACTGTGGAACGTATGGCCAGCAACGAAAATGTGCCCGTAGGCAGCACCATGGACCAGAGGCCGCCCGAAGACATCAATCCCATATGGATGTCTAGTAGGACAGCGAGGCAGATCTACGCCCTTGGGGAAGTAGAGAAGGTGTGTGTGCGCTGCTGTCTCTGCCACCAGAACGCGCACCCACATCGTCGCACTGCAGGACATCACACGGCTCCTCTCGCTCGCCGCCTCCTCCATCGCTCTCCTCTCTCTCCCCCAGACTGACGGTCCCGAGGACGCGGACCTCCCCAAGGGCGCTGAGCGGTCCGAGAAGTTCGTCGACGTCGCGAACGAGTACTTCGAGCGGCTGGATGTGCGTATCTCTCCCTCTCCCCCTCCTACCTCCTCGCCTCCCCCACTTCTGCTATGCGCGTGCATAAACACACAACTCACACCCGCCCCACCCCCTCTCCCTCACCAGAGCATCCACATCGCGATCCGCTCCTCGGTCGCGCACATCCGGCAGTCGCGCATCGCGCCGTCCGCGATCAACGCGCCCCCGCAGGGCTTCGTCCCGCCCGCGCTCGGCGTGGGCCTCCCCGCCGCGGACGGGGGGGACCCGGCGCGCGGGAGCCGCGGGCTGCAGGAGGAGCGCGCGGAGCGCGACGCGTGGGCGGGCGTGCTCGACGCGCTCACCCGCGTCAAGGAGGCGCGCGACCGGGAACGGGCGGGCGGCAGCGGCGGGACACAATAAGGGCGGGCGGTGAGCGACGCGCGGCGTGCGCCGCAGGGCGAAGCGTGCGCGTGTGTGCGGGCGTGTGCAGTCATACAAACAGGTACGGGCCCGCTGTCGTCATTTCCCATTCTTTTTCCTGCTCGCGCTTCCCCCTTCCTCTTCCTGCGACTCTAGTCCTCAAACGCTGACCTCCTCCAGGGCTTCCTTCGCCTTGAGCAGCTCCTCGTCCTCGGCGAGCGCGGGGTCGTGCTCCGCGGAGACCTGCGGGGGTTGGGGGCGCGTCAGAAGGCGGACGTTCCAACCCCGCTCTCGGAGGGCCAGCGGTGGTGACGACGGTGGAGGGTGTGGGGGTGGGGGTGGAGGGATCGCGCCAGGGGCACCGGCGTGGGGGGGGGGGGCGGACACTCAAACTCACCACGGCGTCGCGCAG